>BMAU01011200.1:367500-391012 GCA_019973935.1 Trichonephila clavipes | reverse complement strand
AATACAATTATTATAATTTTGTATATGTCTCGAAACATTAAGAGGACAAACTTGTTTTGTTTGATATGTACACCTCTCATTGTTTCTTATCAGCATCCCTGAACATCTGTGAGTTGATCACGCAGATTTCTCAGAGAGATGTGTTCAAAATTAAGTAAGGTGATACAGTTTTTATTAGTGAATGTGTGATGTAAGAGAAAATCAAGAATTTTTGTCTATGAAACGAATTTTTAGAAGGTTACGGAAAGATTCAAAATATTGTATGTGATAAAGTTAAGTTACAGTAAATATTGAGAAAATTTTCATATATATACTAAAAGTTATATTATTGAAGTGAGTCCACTTTTCTGACTCAAAAATAATAAAAAAGTGCTCTTATATTCTTGTATGCTTTTATTCCTATATTCTTATAATTTTTATATTTTATAACGCATATGAAATAAAATATTGTTTATTGTATTGAATAGTGCATATAAGTTGTGTGTTGTACACCGTTTTCATATTAGTAATAATTTCCTTTTATTAGTGTCTCTATTTTTTTTATCTTTTTAAAAAATGTATTTCATGTATGCAAAATGTGTGTAACAATATAAGGTATTACTACGATGGCGCCAGAGTAGATTTTTATGCAAAATTATTATTTTAACATTTGTATAATATCATGTTTTTTTTTTATATTTACAATCTTATTGTTTGATATGATATTATTTTCCAATATATAATTCTTTTTGAAAACAATATCTACTAGCTATAATACGAATCTATTATTATGAAGGAATAGGAGGAAACGCGAACTCTTATTCTAGATGTCGAATAGATTTGAACAAGCTAATCTTCAATTATATGTATGGAAATTCATGTTTATCAATTGATACGTTGGAAGTGTTCTTACTGTGTTTGTTGTTATAGTTTCGTTTATTGTATTGCTTTTTGAATTTAGTATTACTATTGCTTAAATATTTCTACTGTGTTTAATATGTCTTTCTAAATAATGTTATGTATTGTGTTTTGTGTTTATTGAAAATTGATTAAGTTTGTAAAGAGAGAAAAAAACCACGCCATGATTCCCTTTTAAAAATGGGGGCAAATGTAAGGATAATTAGATTAAAAAATAAATTCCCTATCTAGCACTTGAATCATCTTTCTCAGTGATATATTCAAGTATCAAACTAATCACCCATTTATTTCTTCCGAACATATGGCCTAGCCAATAAACATGTCTAATTCCAGATCGTTAGATTTAATAGTCAACATATGTCAGCATTAACTTGCAAGCCCCTCTTCAAAGCAGCGATACTTACCATATGTTTTTCAAGTGTTATCCACTTGAAACCACCACCATGGCGTGCTTTTTCCTCCCTGCTCACAGTCAGAACAGATGTACCAATGAAAGAATAAAGATCGCTTTTTCACTTTTCTAACTTTAATCTGATTCTGTTTCAAAATCATGACATATATATATATATATATATATATATATATATATATATATATATATATATATATATAAGCCAGTAATAGACTGCGGACTAAAGGGATCACTTTGGTCCAGTGGCAAGTTACGTGGTTATGGATCGGAATGTGCCGAGTTCTATCATCCACATACTGAATACGAATTATAGAAAAATGCTTCTCAAAGGAGAGGGAAAAATATTTATTTCTGAAACAGGTGAAAAATTGGTAACTTTCATGACAAATGATTTATTTACAAAGAATTGATCGTATGTTAATTCGACATTTCATTCACTGTGTTTTCACTTATGTCCTTCGTTTAAATTGAATAAAACAGTTCTATATATTAATTTGAATTTAAATGCATAATGTTGTATTTATATTTTTTATTTATCTAAAAAATATATTAATAAAATATTGTTTTGCCCCAGCCTAATTTTAAGAAAATGTAAAATATGCTTTAACTTATACTCATTAATAAACTGTTGTTTGAAAAAATTGCAACACCGTGAAGAAATCACCAGAATTAAATGAAATATGTAGCACGAACGACTTGTATAAGTACAATAAAATGGCGAAATTTTCAAAGCGAAAAAAAATACAATTTTAAGTGACGGAAATCAGTGTTTGATGTAGCTACCAAGCACTGCAATAAGTGATGTTATATAACATGGCATGAAGTAAAACAGATTTGGAATGTCTGCTGGTGAAAGATAATTTAATATTCTTTTATACGCAGCAAAAGTTCGTCTATTGTAGCTGCAGGACGCGGATTACGAGCAAGAAGCCGGCCAATCAAATCGCACACGTGTGCTCAATAAACCACTTATCTGAAGAATAAGCAGGTCGAGGAAGAAGTTGCCTGTGTTGGACTGAGCAGAAGTTTCAAGCATTCTTTGCAACATGTGGTTATGCATTATCCTGTTGAAAGATAGTTCCAGGAATGCCTTGAAGGAAGGGAAATTCTTCGAGGTGTAGCACTTCACGGACGTACCTGTTGAGATTGAGTTTACCCTCAATTCTTAGAAAATTGGATTGTCCATGATACGAAATTTCACCACAAATCGTAACTCTGGGTTCCAGGCCACTATATCGTTCGATAACGCACTCTGAAATACAGTGTTCACCGACATAGCGTCTAACACGAATGCAGCCATCATGGTCCCACAATTCTCGAAGCGTGATTCATCTGAAAAGACAACTTGGTGCCAATCAGCTTCCCAGGCTCTGTATTCATGAGCTAATACCAGACGCAGCCGTCTACGGTTATCCGTGAGTGGGATCCTGTATAAAGTCACCCTTGCACGCAATCCACGGTGCAGCAGACGTCGACGAATTGACGAAACCGACATTAGTACACTTGTAACAATAGACCCACGTGCTGCTAACTACCTGGAGGAAGCTGTACGGTCATTCACCGCCATGCATAGTAGGTGTTGATCGTCGCACGCTTATGTGACCTTCCGTCCTCCACTGCTAGTTTTCGATTTGTTTGATGCGCGTCGGTTCACTGTTTCCGAACTCGCATCAATGTGGAACAATTCCGCTGCCACTAGAGGTCCTATTGCGTGACAGGAAAATCCTCCTTCTAGAAGGTTGAGCATCCTTCCCCGTTCAAATTCCCAAAAATTTTGGTGTTTCTCCTTATTTCGTCGTGGAGGCATACATATGTCTGACAAAACGTTCGCCACTAAAAAACAATTATTAACCTTTCTTCAACGTCCCTCTACAACCCTCTATTTATATGTTTTCAAAATCAGTTCAGAGGGCGCTGCGAACGTCATGTGTGCGCGGTGGATCTGAAACCTTACGTAATATCCTATAATTGATATTGTTGCAAAGTTCATTTCATTCTGATGATTACTCCATGGTGTTGCATTTTTTTTACGCAAACAGCAGTGTATATATGCATAAAACATCAATGCAATTAACTACAAGCAAATAAACACATTTTTAAATAAAACTTTACTTATGGAGTCTTTTAAAAAGCAAAACACGAGTGGTCCCCATCACGAATTCGTGGCTATTTGCTATAGTCAGGGGCTCAAGTCCTTGTGTTACTGAAGACTTACAGGGTAGAGCTGATGAGTCACCTTAAATCTGTCGAGGCTCAATTTTCCCTATGTTGGCATGGTGTGGATATCTGAAGAGTAAGGTGTAAGCTTGCAAGTATAACAATCTTAACTAAACCATAGGTCAAAACTACAATAACTGTGGACAGTTGTCGCTCAGTTTCAAAGTATAAATATTTAATTATGAAGAAATAGTCCATGCATAAACTTAAGAGATAATAAATTTGAAACACAATACTATTGATTTTATTTTACCAAAAATATTTCTAATTTCTTCTTCTGTAATTACATAATATTTAAAACATTTAATATAACATTTCTTAAATGACGCCTATGTGACAATAAACAAGAGGGGACAGTTAAAATAATGCAATACATCTTATCACACAAAACTTACAATTTTTTTTATCTAATAGAGATATTCTCTGAAGTATTTGATTTTTCCGAAATAGTTCCATTGTATTTGTACAAATAAAAATAATTGCCGACTGTAAAGGTAGTATTAACACTCGATTGCCCAGAGAAGTCATTTTGATTGATTTTTAGTTTCAATTAGGAAAACAATGGTGTATATAATAATACAATTAATTTCTTAAATTTTTTTACATTACAACTTTTTCCCAAGTGAAGTAAACTTTTTTTATTGTTAATAATTACAAACATCTTGTTATATAACCGTAAATAATGTAAAAAATATTAAAAATTAATTTTAAACAAATTTCTTTTCACATTAATTATTCTTTTACAACGCAGTCATTTTGACTTCTTTAGGGCAATACGTCTATATACTAAATTTCAGTCTTTTTTGTGTTAACTGACTGAAAGACGCATAGAAAATATATAATTGTGAGCGGTTATTATTAATGAACAAAATGCAAAAAATTCTATTAAAAAAATTTTAAAGGCTATTTAATCATTTTATATTCAAAGATACTATGATTCTTCAGTCCTTGTGGACAAACTATTTCTTTAGTTTTGACAAATACTTTCGATAAGATTAACTTTCTTAAAATTAATTTTAAATAATTAATGTATTGCAATAAGGAAGATCATGCAAATTGTTCACTACACACAACTCTTATTTTTCAAGATTTCGAAATAACGTGGTACGCAAATTCAAGGAGTTATCCATCGGACACCATCACCAATTTTGGAAACCGAGTAATAAGTTTTCAACCCAAAAATAACTCTTCTGGGGTCTCATGATCTGCCATTCGTAAGGCAAACACGAAATCTCTTAAGAACTGATCTCAAGTGTCCTGATTATCAGTTATAAAACTTGCAATCATTTGAAACAATCCCGATTCACTCTTTCTGCTCTATTCGATTGAGGTCTATAACAGTGCTTCTCAAACTTCCGATATTCGCGACCTAATTTTCAATCATAATTTTTATCACGCCCCCATACAGTAACTATCTATTTATGCAGTAGTAATGCATAATACTTTGCGCTAAAGCTACAATACGACCTTTATTATAAACTGTACAAATTATCAATTATTAAATTTTGTATGTAATTTATTTTGTATATGATAAGCCCTTGTGGAAAAAAAATCCCTAGAATTATTAAACTTGTTCTTAACTCATTATTGATAGTATCAAATACATTGTGCCGTACTGATACATTTACTCGTATAAGTATAGTATATCAGAGTAAATGTGTATTTTATTTTTCAGAATATATTTTGTTTTGCTTCCGATTAGTAAATTGAAAATATTTTAAACAATCTTTTATTTTCGACTTTTTTATATGCTCGCGCCCCTCTTGTAGGTTGATCACGCCCCCTAGTGTGGGTCGCGTACCACAGTTTGAGAAACACTGGTCTATGTGCAACCATTTTAAAATGCTTTATGCCTAATCTATTATTTAAGTGTTTCGGATATGACTCGGGAACCGTTGTCTCTTATCAGTTTTACAGGAGCTCCATAACGCGATATATTAGGTTGGGGAAAAAAAAATCCATTATATTTCTATGAAATTTAAGAATTTATTTAACATAATTCGGATTGTCCGATTTGGGTCAAAGATTTTCCAAATCTTTTCTTGATCCCAATTTCTTATCATTCTGGAAGTTTTGCAATGCAAGAAAAATGTGATAATCACCTTGTGCTAGGTCCGGACTACATTGATGGATGAATTAAAACTTCCCAACCAAGCTCCCAGAGTTTCTGGAGAGTCACTACAGACGTGAGTGACCTTGCATTGTCCTGATAGTACACAAAGCCTCTTCTGTTGGCTAATTCTGGCCTTTTCTGGTCAATCGCTAGCTTCACATGGTCCAGTTGTTGGCAGTAGAGATCTAACTTTAGTGTGTGGCCATACATAAGCAACTCATGCTAAATGATTCATTTTCAGTTCCACCAAATACACAGTAGAACTTTCCTGACCGTTAGTCCTGGTTTTGTCACCATTTGAGCTGCTTCACCCCACTTTGACCACGAATTTTCACACAATATTGTCGTATGTGACCTACTTCTCATTCCCAGTCGCTAACCTTTTAAGAAATGGGCCGATTTCAATTCGTTTGGCTAAAGCTCCACAGATGGAAGTTCGATCCTTCATGTTTTTCGGTGTTAATTGGTGTGACACCCAAACATCGAGATCTTTTTGAATCCAACTTCACGCAAATGGTTTAAAACTTTTTTTATGGTCGATCTCTAGATCCTGGATAATGCTGCAACTAATAACATACCGGTCAACTTCGAATATTTCTGTGATTTTTATATACATTTTCGAAGATGTGTGCATCTTTAACATCTTTAAAGGCCTGAATGGAATCGACGAAACCAAAATTGCACGTAATTAGCGGTTACAGTACCGGCACCATAAACACCATCCACAATTTCAGCTGCCTGGCTTGCATTTTCACCATTATCAAAGAAAAACTGTAAATGTTACAATTTTTCTCTTTGTTGACTGCCATTTTTAACATCATGTAACTCACAACTGACGGGACCAAATAAAAAGCAGTAAAATAATTTTTTAATTTGATATGTCACCATGACAAAGAACATAAATTTGAAATTGTGTGATCGATACTTTACGAGATATCGACACTACAGCCATGTACCGAAAAATAATGGATTTTCCCCCAACCTAATATGATTCTCAAACAGGGTATCCGCAATTAATTTGGCAGAATCCTCTTTAAAGGTTATCACCCCTAACCACTTCGAAAAGTGATAAGTGATTACTAAAATATAGCAAAATCTTTATATTCGCGACGCTGAGTAGGGGCCTAACAAATCTAATGTCACTATCTCATTTGGATAACTAGCTACAATCGGTATTAAACAACCAGCTGGAAACGCGTTTTTATAATTAACTGTCTAGCAAACGTGACATGTCAAAACATGTTTATTCACGATTTTAACGAACTTTAATCGGAGCATTTTTGAAGACACATTAGAAGTCAGTCCAAACAGGTAATCTTCATGCAGGTACAGATTGTTCTCAAAACTATTGGAGAAACACAAACTTGAAAACACACTTCCCAATTTAAATAAAATATTCTATTAGCTCTTAATGTTCCACTAAAACATTCTTTGTTCTGTGAAAATACCTTTACTTGGTTGAATCCTAGGAGGACTCACTTTTGATCGCCAAATTTTTGTCGCCAAATTTTGAGCGATAAAGGTTACAATATGGTAACCCTTCCATTTCATCAAAAATTTGGATTTTCAAATAACCGAAAAAAATGGCAACCCTAAAAAAGTGCAACATTTTTCGCCTTTTCGAAAAAACGTCATTTTGACATTTGACTTCGCTGGAGAAGGTTTGCTCTCCATCGGTTGTTGTTAAGAATGGCGTGTGAAAAGAAATTAATTGAAAGTGAGGCTACGACAGGTTTCTTTGTGCTCCTGGGCACAAAGGGGAAGAAAGAGACGTTAGAATGGTGTATGAAAGCTAATTTAATTGCTTCTCGTTATAAATGTCCGAGGTGTAAAAAAATATGCGTTTGCAAAAGCGAAAGGGAACGGGTGACGGCTACGAATGGCGTTGCCGCAACCAGTCGAAAGATAATCGCCACGACGTCGTTCGGAGTGTGAGAAAGGGCACTTGGTTTAGCGAAAGCAAACTTGCTATAACTATTATCTTGCGTTTGACGAGATATTGGTTTGGCAAGAGCATGAATGCGTTCGTGGTGAATGACTTGAAATTTAATAAGAATATGACAAAGTTAATAAGACATGTGGCGGCGATCTTACGATCACAAGTTGGTGAATGAGAATTTTCATAAATTCCTTGCATCCATCGCAAGGGTGTATCCACCAACAGATCATGACGAAATGCAAACGTAAGATAAGTGCTTTTTTTTAACATTTTTTAAAATTGATTTCATGTATGTCTTCGATTTTATCTTTGCGAAACGCCCCTTTCGTCCTTTTTAAAAATGTAAATCATGTTGTACACACTGGTTTTAGAATACTTTTTTAAAATGAATTTCATTGCTTTCTCCGTTTTTTTCTTTATATAATGATTAATTTAATGCATTTATTCGATTTCATCGTTGCGAAACGCCCATTTCATCTCCCTTCTCCTCCCTCCGCTGACGCATGCGCTTCCCAAGAGTTTTTCGTCTTTGACGCCTTTTGAAAACCTTCAATTTGGCGCTTTTTGGCGAAATCTTTTTGGCGCCAAAAACAGCAGTGGGTCCTTCTAGGATTTTACCCCTTTACTTATCCCAGTTTTCGTTCATTACATGTTTGAGCACTTCAAGTCAAGAACATTACAAGTCACCACTTCCACTGTTTTTGTAAATGTCTCACCAGCATAGTGGCGTCTTCAAGAGGTTATTTTGATTCATTTTTTACCCTTATAAGCAGATAATATCAAAAGCAGAATGTTCAGAAACAATTAACAATTAAAAATTGTACAATTAAAGCAAAAAAATTCAGGTTTTTGAAGAAATTTGCCAGCAACATTCGAAAGATTCAAATCAAAACAAAAACATGTGAGGTCAGAAGAAACATATGTTGCCAATCGCAAAAGTCCAATTAAAAGATTGAAATTGTTGCCAATCAATAAAATAGTTTAAAAAATGTCAGAAATTGTTTTTAAAATTATAATGGGTTGAAATTGCAAAAATTATGGGTAAAAAGCATGTTCAACAGCCAACTTCCGGTTTCGATTTCACCTCTTCCGGTTTCAATTTCACCGCTGTAATAATATTTTAAACACCTGTAACTTTTTTCTAATTATCGCACAGACAAAAAACAAAGGCCGATTTAGAAAGATAATTGTTTGAGTTTTAAAAATATTAAATAAAATGAAAATGTCATTTTTGACCGAAAATGACATTTTCAACGTAGTCGGATACCTTAAATCGTAATAAGTAGAAACTATTATTATTTTGTATGACAGATTACACCGTAGCATGCCGAAATAAAAGATATTTCCGATTCTGTAATTATTTTACCTCTTAAATTTCAGGTAATAGTTAGATGGCCATTTTTAATAACGTCCAAAAAATAAGAATATCTTTCAGTACAATCGGAAAAACCACTCGGCGGAACAAAAAGCTAACAGAGTTAAATCTATTATGCGTTTCTAGGTTTTTAATTAATATATTTTAACTAGTTGCACTATTGGAATAAAAATATTGAAAACATGCATTTTTATCAAAACTAAACTTGCATACAAAATTTCAACTCAATCAGTTGAAGACATCAGTTTGAAAAATAAATTGCAAGATTCCGACCAAGCAAATTAGTTAAAAGTAAACAAATTAAATAAATTCTTGTAAAAAATCTTCCAAAAGTGTGGTAGAATACTGAAGTATACGAAAGACGATTTGGTAAAGCAAAATGGTAAAACAAGAAACTTCCCGCATCCGCAAGACATGGTTTAAATCACATGTATGCGAATGTATGTGGATAGTTTCCTTGAAGAATACACATTTGATGACATTTTCAAAGCAATTAAAGTGTCAGTTCTTCCTAAGTAATGTTATTAGCATATATCCCATTCTTTAAAAAAAACATTAAATATTTTATTCAAAATCTGTGCTTTTTTTAACGAATTATCCCGCACCAGTGTTATATAGTATTTAATCTGTAGAAGTTAATAATTACATTCACAAAATTCAAGATGTTGCCCTTACATTTATTTGGACATTTTATGATTTTGAAACACTATACATTCTTTCTTAAGGGCATTATTATCAGAAACCTAGGACTAAGTTTGAAATTGTTTTGAAATGTGCTATTTTATAGCACTCACCTCTTTATTTATAAAGAAAAGAACTTGATATTCTAAACCAAACCTAAATTTTTCACTCGCACTAATTCAGCTTCCCCTCCACTTCGTTTCGAAGTTGATTGCTTCAAATTTCCATTTTGTAGTTTTCTGCACAATAAAAATAGGATGCACGCGAAACTGCAAATTTGCAGATCTAGTAGCTCAAAAACAGGAATTTTTTTCTGGAACACTATAGCCCCACTATTTCCTTTAGTGGTTTTCCCCATAAAACCAGTACAAAGCGGATTTCTACTGACCATAAAAAGCATGCTTGCCAAATTTCAATTTTGTAGGTCTAATGTTTTAAAAACTAAAACTTATATGCATATACAGGGTGTCCCCAAACACCGTTTACAAACTTGGATTACAGCAAAAATAAAAAAAAAATTAAAAATTGCCTTTAACATCCCTCCACCCCTTTGGGAGTCGAGTTTCGGAAAAATCCGCTTTTTAGTGGAGCTCTATTGAATGGAAGAAACAGGTTTTCCTAGTTTTGCTTCTGTTACTATTTTATTTTCTTAACATGTTTATATTAGTTCTGAAACTCAAATTTGTATCTAATGTACACAAGCAGGCCTCTAGAATCCCCCATAGCAGTCGATTTCTATAAAACACGTTTTGAACTAAATTAATCAATAATCCGAAGTATTTTGTGTTGATCAGAAAATGGTTAAACGTGTAAAAAATTCCATGAATTACGTATAAACGATTTTACAACTTCCAGTTAGTTCAAAAAGCACACAATTACAACAAAATAAAATAACTTATAGACAAAAATGCAACGAAAAAATTAAAATAACGCATGCTAGCATTCACACACACAATTCATCTACATATTTTTCTTTTTCTACTATTTTTTCAGTCTCTTCCTATATATATTGAATGTTGTTTCATTACAAGGAACAAAACTCCGTACAAAAGGATGATAACACTTTTTTCATAAAATTTATGAAAAAAATGTAAAAAATGCAAAATATAGTTATTTAATTTGTACTATTATTTAGCTATCTCCCTTAATGTATATATTTCAAATTTCCAGTCATTAATAAAATAATTTCTATTCATTCATTTATGTTCAAATGCATTTTTTTAAACTTGAAGTTAACGACATTTAATGTTAATACAGCTTTTCCTAATATGCAATCATTCATTAAGTTAAAAATCGAATAAATAGTAACAAACTAAAACAATAGTCCTACACCCTATATAGAAAGGAAAATCGCTTTCTTTTTGTCACATAATATAGTGATTCCTTCATATGTATATACAAACTTTTTTTAATTGTACCTGTTTAATAAAAAAGTAACTAAAATAATATTTCTCTTTGTTGACCTAAATAGGAATTGACTAAAAAAAATCTATATCACTTTTTAGTACGTATTTTTCAAAAAAGATAATACACATTTTCGCACACAAAGATTTTCTTTTAAATTTATTATTTCCCACACATATAAAAAGTGTTATGCGCTTGAAAAGTAATCAGAAAACTAATTTGTCTTAACTTTATTGTAATCTTCGAAAATACATTATTTCGTAATTAACTGGTTAAACCTTTACTTACATTTTTCTGGAGTCATTATTTTCTCGTCGAATAGTCTAAGTAATTAAGACAAAAATTCACGCTTCGACTCATCTATTTTTATTTTACGGTACCCAAATTCCGAATCTATGAAAGACTCGTTCAGGATCTGAAGAATCGCATTCACCAAATCTTTAAACATGCCTTCTCGAGATCTTGTTTTAGAGAAGTTACAGCTTAACAAGAGAAAATGTGTTTGATTAAGAAATGATTGTCCACATTCCGGAGGAGAACATTATGTCGACATGAAAATGCTAAGGCCTAGTTATGAATGTCGAAACAATTGTCTAACGGTAGACTGAAAATAACCTTTATTAAACTGGACGATAATTTAATATTTCACTTGAAATTTGTTCTCAAGTGTTGGAATAAGTAAAAGTTAGTATTGAAAGTGAAATATCTTAGGGAAATTTTAACAAAAATAAAACATAATATTCCCGAGTTTCTTCATATGCTTAATGAAAATGAGGAAGTGAGCAATTTTATTAGTTTCACGCACTAAATTCAAAATGCATGTCAAAGGTTAAATTTAGAACAAAGTTACATGCTTCAAGACCCAATTAAGATATAAAAAAATGAATTATTTATTAAAACATATATATCAGCCGTTGAAAGAACAGAGATACACTGTGTGATTATAAGTTGTAATTAACATTTTTCTCTTATTTTGTCCTTTATTAACGTTTAAAAGCTGGTAGTTATCTACATCAACAGTTTCTATAAAATAAAAAAAAAATATTTAGTTTAGTGAGGGTTCCACGCCGTGAGAGTTTTAAAATTAAAAAAAAAAGTGTGCATATTAAAAAATTGCACTTCTTCATGTATCGAATTACTGATTATTTAAAGGAAATGAAACTTTTCTTATGAACTTATAGGGTTTAGTTCTAGAAGTATAATTAAACGCCAATCAATCATATACTTGATATGCAATTAATTCAGAAGTTAATAGAAATGATTTTGAAGAATCATTTGAATATAGCCCAATTCATACTTGGAAAATTATTCAATATTTATATACAAATCAATTACTCATGCCAGCTAAAACACAGAGAGTTTATAGTTATGAAATGAATCAACATAACAATTCAAATAAATTGACCATGCATACTGAGGGCGTGGGAAACGCATTCCAACAGGATACGCTATCTTTAGCATTTTCTTCCATGCATGGAACAAAATGCGTTGGATACCATTCAAGGGAATCTTAGCTCCACGTCGGGAGATGGAGTCGCATGTAGCACACCCTCACTGTGCCAATTACCTCGTAATAATCCACATTAACTCAAGTGTGAAGCAAATTAGCAATTATTCGGAGGTCCAGTGCATCTCTCTCTAAGAAATTTTCGCAATACAATATTTCTGCACTTCCTTCTGATAATTTGCAAATCACGTGCATATTTGCCAAGTCGGTGTTTGTAAGACGTTCCATATTTCTCTGTGGGAGAATAAAGCTCAAACGCCTGCAGTAATGCATGACTGTTTCCTCAAATAATCTCTTGAACAACCTCACCCAGAGCCTAACGGAGATGTTTCCGACAATGAGTAAAACCCTTGTGTAGCTGAATATATACGGAATGTCATTAATCATCCATTCCTATCACGGGTTGCTATGCAAATCTGCATCATTTGAATATCCCTGACTTCACATTAAAGTTTCTCTCGAAGGACCCTGAACACCTTGAATAGTGTCGCAGTATGTTGAGTTTCTCTAATTTTATGACAAAAAATGATCTCGATCGGAAAAAATAAATCGCGTTTTGATTTCCAAACATAATAATATTCTAGGTGCCGGTATTTGACTTACTTTTATCTGGGGAAAGTTATATAGCAAACTTGTAAGATTTTAAGTAAGGCTTTTAATTCTTTAAAATAAAGTTAATTTTTTTAGCCTTTGATTTTTTATTAGCTTTAAATATTATTTTGACAATTTAAGGTCAATGAATATTTTAATCGATACCATGGTCCTCAAACCTTTTACCGTCAGAGGCCTCAAAGAGTTTACCGTTAGATGCCTCCAATTAGCTTGAACGCCTCTTGAGTCGGGGAAAAGTGTTGAAAATGTTAGGGTTTCATGATGTTAGGCTGATTCATAAAATGAGTCCGCTACCATTGATATTTGAAAACCATTGGCCAAGATGATATTGGACGTTTATTTAAATTGGTTGGTGGAAAACGAAATTCTCCTGAACTTTTTAAGGTTTCTGAAGCCCAACAGAATACAGTGTTTTCATTTCAATTTCATAACATTATTTTTTTGATGTAGATAAACTTCCAATTGGTTAGAACGGCTTTTTGTGCCCTACTAGAGAGGCTTCAAAAACGAACCACACGGAATTATCCGTAAGACCTGGGACTCTCCAAAAATGCACCAAACGTATTTTTACCTTTTTAGGTAACGTGTTCGAAAGCGATGGAGCCGTGTTTTTCCGAATTATTTTCCCCCTTTAAAGGTTTAACATATTGAAAGATAATTAGGGATGGTCGGGGAGACACAATGGTCATTGAGGGAAATTTTTATAGCTCGCGGGGAGTCCGAGACATCCCCTGAGGCAATCGTAAAAAACTGGGAAGAATTTTTTTATTCCCAAGAGCGTACGGAAATACTTGCAAGTCAATAAATTGAGAAAAAAAAGGGATAGCTTGATCAAATCTCATTTTTTTTTTACCTTAAAATTCTCAAATGGAATTAAGTTTTTATAATATATGTCTAAATTTTTAAAAAAATATCTATAGTATTTAAATTCAAAGTATATATTAAAATATTGAGGATAATTTACTGTTTCTTTTTTCTTATTTTAATCAATACTTCCAGAGATTTTTTTAAAGGATTATTTCGTTATGTGTAAAAAATTAACAAAAAAAAGGTTCAAAATTTAAAATCTTTTAAAATTTCGGACAATTCTAAACATGAATAATTTGTAAGCTTCTATATTACATTATTTGTAAAAATTTCTTACGCATTGCTATAAAACCCTATTTAAATCTTTTAGTTTTTCAGAATATTTAAGGCAGGTATTGAGGGCATTTTACATAGAATCCTTAATTTTGTATTGTTCACATAACGAATTATGTTTGAATTTTAAATATCTGAACATTAATTTCATTGAAAGAGAACATAAACCACACGCTTATATTTTTAAATTTGAATCTTCAATTAAAGAGTAATCAAAAGCACCTGGACAACATTGTATGTTAGCAATAGCGACGAATTTAGCGGACTGTAAACAATTGTGGTCTAAGACTAAAAGGTTTCGGTTTCGAATTGCTGTCTGTTGAAAGAAAATTGATTCAATGATAAGTCCAAGTTCAATTTGATATAATTGGATATATTTCAATGCTGAAGAACATTTCACTATGATTAGAATAGTTCACATGTATTAGCATTTTTTCACAAGAATACTTCACAATAGAATGTTTCACAAAAAACGAGTGTTTTCATCTTAAGAAAGATACATGCACTGACTGTTGCCACAAGACTACTTCTAAATAGAAGTGTCTCATTGCAACAGCGCTACCTAACGGCTTTTACTATTCAACATACCGCCCCCCTTGAAACCTCAGAAGGGTTTCAAAAAAGGAGAGGTTACGAAATATACAACAATGAAATACAGATAATATGATAAAATAAGAATAAAAGAATTAAATTAAAGTTCATATTCTTGAGAGTTAGGTAAAAGATAAATCTTGTTCACATTTCTAGTTAATTGTCCGTATTTGGTATTTACACTCACAACACGTACCTTTTGGTCAGGTCCGAAAAATAGTTTATTAATTCGACCAAGAGTCCAGTTTAATGGAGCAGTTTTTTTTTCTTTCTCGACAATAACCATATCTCCTAATTGAAGATTTGGCTTAGTTCTCCACCACTTGGACCTAGGTTGAAGTCTATGTAAATACTCCGTGGACCAGCGATCCCAGAAGTACTGACGTAGTCTTTGAATCAGGTTCCATCTTTCAGAAAGAGGTACAGACCTTGAGGGCTGAGATGGTTCTGGAAACTGATGAATAGGACCTCCCACTAAGAAGTGGGCTGGAGTCAATGCGGTGAAGTCGGACGGATCTGGAGAGAGCTCTGTGAGAGGTCTTGAGTTAAGACAAGCCTCTATCTGTATCAATAGAGTAGAACACTCTTCAAAATTAAGAAGTACAGAGTTAGTTGCCTTTATAAGTAATTGTTTGGCACTCTTGATTGCTGACTCCCACAAACCTCCAAAATGTGGGGTATATGGAGGAATGAAAGACCACTCAATTCCTTTGAGAGAAAGAAAATTTTGTACTTCTTCTTGCAGACATAAATCCACGAGCTTTCTCAGATGACTCGAAGCGCCTTTAAAATTGGATCCATTATCCGAGATGATTTTGCTCGGACAAGACCTTCTAGCAATGAAACGGCGTAAAGCAGCTAGAAATGCAGCAGTCGATAAATCCGAAACAAGTTCAAGATGTACAGCTTTAGTAGCAGTACAAATGAAAAGACAAATGTAAGATTTAAATTTTGTCACACTTCGTTTATGAGCACATTTAGTGGTTAATGGACCAGCAAAATCCAAGCCAGTACTTTCGAATGGACGAATTTGTTGAAATAGGATAGGTGGTAAATCACCCATTAATTGAGAAGAAGATCTCAGATTCATCTTGAAGCAAATTAGACACTTTTGAGTGTATGACGAACTACTGATCTACCATCCACAAACCAAAATTTTTGTCTTATCAAAGACAATGTCAGTTGTGGACCTGCATGAAGATAAGTAATGTGGTAAAAATTTATTACCTTTCTTGTGAACTCATGACTTTTGGGCAAAAGCATAGGATGTTTTTGGTCATATGATAGACGCGTATTCCTCGAAAGTCTACCTCCTACCCGAAGAACTCCCTCAGAATCACAAAACAGGTTCAATGGAAGTAATTTGTTATCCTTTGGTAAAGGGTTTCCTTGAAAAGACATTTAAATTCATTCGGAAATTCTACTTGTTGAATCAAACGTACAATAGTAACAACTGCAGTATGAAGTTCCGATGATTTCAAGTAACCAAAGTTCTTGAGACTGGTGAACGGCTATTTTTTATGAATCTCAAAAATCCAGGCACAGACACGAACCAACTTTTGTAAAAGACGATATTCTGTCAATAAATTCTGGCAAAGGCACAATTTTAGCAACACATGTAACAACGCTCCTCTTCTCTTCAAGGCATTATCCGGAAAGGAGAAAGTCTCTGGGATTTTATAAGATGACGTTTCATTCATGGGTTGATTTAACCAGAGAGGTCCATGAATCCACTGATCATGAGCTACAAGCTGAGAAGTAAGAGTCCTCTCGTGCCTAGATCGGCTGGATTCTCAATTCCCGAAACATGACACCATTCAACTGATGGAATTGTTGTTTGAATTTTGGAAACTCTGTTGGCGACAAATGGTTGCCAGCGATATGGTTCTGTTTTTAGCCAAGCTAAAGTAATTGTCGAATCCCGTCCAGGCAATGGTTCTGTGAATAGATAAAGGAAACTCCTTAACACTACTTGTAACACATTAGACAGCAACAATGCTGCACACAGCTCAAGCCGAGGTAAAGATTGAGTTTTAAGCGGGGCTACTCTTGTTTTAGAAGTGAGAAGCGAGACACTTATACTCTCGGATGCGATACATTTGAGGTAAATTGCTGTACAGTATGCTCTTACGGAGGAATCGCAAAAGGCATGAATCTCAAGTTGAATGTATGAAGGTAGCAAGACACACCTCGGTATTTTCATTTTCTCGATAAGATGAAGTTCCTTTCGGAAGGTTGTCCACTGTTTATTTAAATCTTCCGGGATTGGTTCGTCCCATTCTAGATTTAATTTCCATAGCTCTTGTAAGAGGATTTTCATAAAAACAATGCATGGCGATAAAAGTCCTAGAGGATAAAACACACGAGCAATTTCAGAAAGAACATCTCTTTTGGAATAAATGCATCTCTCTTCTAGTAATGAAACACTGAAACTGAAGAAATCAGATTTGGGATTCCATTGTATCCCAAGGATTTTATTTCTTCATCATTTTGCACCCTTTTAAGATCTTTATTTTCGGCTACCTCCTTGATCACTATTTCTCTGTTAGACTGCCACTTCGAAGGTTGAACCCTCCTTTTTCATCCTCTCCCTTTAGTTGCCAGACGAGTTCAACTGCTTCTTTTTCAGTCGCGGCACCACTTAGTAAATCATCTACGTAAAAATGATGAAGTGTAGCGAATGAAGCCAAAGGATACCTTTCCCTTTCATCAAAAAGCAAGTTGAGTCAAGGTTCGAGTGGAAAGATATGGTGCACATGATGTCCCATACGTGACAGTGGTTAACCTATATTCCTTCACCGTCTCCTTTGATTATCTCTCCATAGAATTCGTTGCCAATTTGTATCTTCCGATGAGATCCTTATTTGACGGAACATCTTTTCCAAGTCTGCACACACAGCTATTTGAAATGTTCTGAAGGAAAGCAGAATTGGATACACGTCTCGTTGCACTCGGGGTCCAACCATTAGTATGTCATTAAGAGAATACCCTGATGTTGATTTGGCTGATGCATCGAAGACAACCCTCAGTTTTGTTGTACTGGAATCTCGTAGAACCGCGTGATGAGGAAGATAATATGCTTCCCTTTTAGCGTAGTCATTTTTAGGAACAAGCTCCATATGCCCTAAAGTTAAATATTCTTGCATAAAGTCTCTATATTGAGAATAAATCGCAGGTTTCTTGATTAGTGAATGTTCTAATGATTTTAATCTTCGAATAGCTGATTCTCTCGAATCTCCTAATTTAGATGGTGATGAATGAAATGGTAATCGCACTACATATCGTCCATCCTCATTTCTAACATGAGTATCTATGAAATGATCTTCACATGCCCTTTCTTCACTAGTCAATAAGTTAGCTTCAGGTACTGAATCTAACTTCCAAAAGTTACTCACTAACTCGTCAGTTACTACCTGGATGCTATTAACCGCAATTGAAGAAAACATCTCTTCAGAAGGAACATTTCCTGCGACTATCCACCCTAAATCTGAACGAACTGCAAAGGGTTTATTGTCCCCAAAGGAAAGAGATTGACCCTTTAGCATAGGAAGAGCTATGTTTACACCAATGAGAATATCGATAGGACCACTCTTAAAAAAGTAGGATCAGCTAACTTCAAATCACTAAAAGGCTCAGACCAAGAAGAATCTAAACTGAAATGTGGAAGTTGACCTACAATCTTATTAACTACATATACTGAAGTTACAAACGAAATATTAGATGTAAAATGAGGTGTAAACTTAATCTCCGAAATACCATTAGTTCGAGTATCTGATGCTCTAAGGCATGAAATGCGCACATTTGTTCGCTTCCTAGGCAATCCAAGTCTTTCCAAACAACTACTAGTAATTAAGCAAGCCTGGCTTCCCGGGTCAAGAAGAACACGACACAACCGAGTTCCACCGAAAGAATCACAAACATTGACTAGTGCAGTACATAGAAGCACCTGAGAATTGGAATCGAACCCTGAACAGGAAGTTATACTTGGATTATTTACATTAGGAGGATTTGGACCTGTATCAGTATTAGTAGCATCAAACACAACTGGGTGAAACACTTTCGCTGAAGCTGAAAGTACTGAATTATTATCCTCTCTAGGAATGGAAGAATTTGGCTCACTGGGAGTCATAAAATGTAACAATGTGTGATGCGATTTCCCACATTTTCGACACTTATTAGTGCTTTTACAAGCAGACTTCCTATGAAATTTAGTCAAACAATTGAAACAAATGTTATTCGATTTTACAAAATTCACTCTTTTTTGAACAGAAAGATTTAGAAATGCATCACATTTATTTAAATTATGATTGCTCTGACAGTAAGAACAATGCAGTTGGAAACCTGAAGCAACTAGTGTTACTTTCTTTGTTACTAATGTTTCTTTTAACTCCATAACCTTCAGTCATAAGTGATCTAGCATGATTCGAAAGAAATTGTAAAAAGCTCGCTGAGCGAAGGAATTTTTTCATTATCTAGAGACCTTTCCCACCATCCTCTTGTGGTTGAGTCTAACTTAAATTGAATGATAAACATTAGAATTATGTCTGCTGTGCCCTCGACCTTGAGATCTAAAGTCTCCAATAATCGAACGCATTCTTTAGTCGAATCGACTAACTTTAGAATTTGAGCATGGGATTCTCACAAGTTATCGGCGAAATATTCGGTAAAATCCTAGAGGACCCACTGCTGTTTTTGGCGCCAAAAAATTTTTTCGCCAAAAAGCGCCAAATTGAAGGTTTTCAAAAAGGCGTCAATGACGAAAAACTCTTGGGAAGCGCATGCGTCAGCGGAGGGGGATGAAATGGGCGTTTCGCAAAGATGAAATCGAATAAATACATTAAATTAATCATTATATAAAAGAAAAAAAACGGAGAAAGCAATGAAATTCATTTTAAAAAAGTATTCTAAAACCAGTGTGTACAACATGATTTACATTTTTAAAAAGGACGAAAGGGGCGTTTCGCAAGGATAAAATCGAAGAAATACATGAAATCAATTTTAAAAATGTTAAAAAGCACTTACCTTTACGCTTGCATTTCGTCATGATCTGTTGGTGGATACACCCTTTGCGATGGATACAAGGAATTTATGAAAATTCTCATTCACCAACTTGTGATCGTAAGATCGCCGCCACATGTCTTATTAACTTTGTCATATTCTTATTAACTTTCAAGTCATTCATCACGAACTCATTCATGCTCTTGCCAAACCAATATCTCGTCAAACGCAAGATAATAGTTATAGCAAGTTTGCTTTCGCTAAACCAAGTGCCCTTTCTCACACTCCGAACGACGTCGTGGCGATTATCTTTCGACTGTTTGCGGGAACGCCATTCGTAGCCGTCAACCGTTCCTTTCGCTTTTGCAAACGCATATTTTTTTTACACCTCGAACATTCATAACGAGAAGCAATTAAATTAGCTTTCATACACCATTCTAACGTCTCTTTCTTCCCCCTATGTGCCCAGGAGCACAAATAAACATATCATAGCCTCACTTTAAAGTAATTTCCTTTTCACACGCCATTCTTAACAACCTCCAGCGAAGTCAAATGTCAAAATGACGTTTTTTCGAAAAGGCGAAAATGTTGCACTTTTTTAGGGTTGCCATTTTTTTCGGTGATTTGAAAATCCAAATTTTCTGATGAAATGGAAAGGTTACCATATTGTAACCTTTATCGCTCAAAATTTGGCGACAAAACATTTATGACCAAAAGTGGGTCCTCCTAGGATTCAACCGAAATATTCATAAGTTTTTTCATTAAAGAACTCAATATTTCACGCTTATGAAAATATCTTTCCTTTAAAAGATCCCAAGCAATCTGAAAATTACCATCTGTTATTGGAAGTGATTGAACTATCTTCTGAGCATCTCCCTTTTAAAACCCCTTTGAGATATTGTAATTTTTGAGCACCAGTTAAATTTTGATTATTTGTAACGGCTGCTTGAAACAGATCCGAGAAAGTTAACCATTCATCAATAACTCCAGAAAATGTTGGAAGCGACAAGGTAGGAAGTTTAATTTCGGTTGAATCAGAATTTCTTGTATGAATTACTTCCGTACTCTTATTTGTTTTATTTAGATGCGAGACCCGTCTTTCTAATAAAATTAACATTTCCTCCCATGTATCAAGCAGCTCTTGTTTTTCTAAAATATAGCCTTCAATTTCATCATCGTTAGCAAGGCTAAATAAATTATCAAAAAGGGTTTTCAATTCTTCCCCTATCACATCAAACCTATTTTTTCTAATTTTGAGCTCGGTAGAATCCAATTCATTAATATCCTGTAACGTTTTATTTTTAAACGCGTTAGTGATGATATAATGGCTTTTTCTGGTTTAAGCACGCTTTAGATTTCATATTTAAATTTTGAACAATTACTGATCAGAAGAATTCCATTCATATAGATATTTAAATCAAATTAAAATAAGTAACACAAGTGCTTTTACATTCGAATCCAATCACATTGATTTTTACTACTCAAATGCAAAAACAGAAAGAACACTAAATAAATCTTCACAGAAATAAATCACATTAAAATACTAAAGCATTATATTTAGAAATAAAACAAGCTAAAAGCACACACAAACAGCATTCAGATAATATGTTTACAAAATGAACTGACTCACCCGACCTAACCATACGAGAAACACCCTGAAGAAACCAATAGAGTAATCCACTCGTCCAAAGAAACGCCGAATGTAGGTCACACACAAGTAACTCCTCAACAAAACGAAAACACAAATTTTGAATTCTACAACCTGATAAAACCTTTAAATGCTTGGATACTCCGAGCGCGATCGGACCATTAATTTATGTATGTTAGCAATAGCGACGAATTTAGCGGACTGTAAACAATTGTGGTCTAAGACTAAAAGGTTTCGGTTTCGAATTGCTGTCTGTTGAAAAAGAAAATTGATTCAATGATAAGTCCAAGTTCAATTTGATATAATTGGATATATTTCAATGCTGAAGAACATTTCACTATGATTAGAATAGTTCACATGTATTAGCATTTTTCACAAGAATACTTCACAATAGAATGTTTCACAAAAACGAGTGTTTTCATCTTAAGAAAGATACATGCACTGACTGTTGCCACAAGACTACTTCTAAATAGAAGTGTCTCATTGCAACAGCGCTACCTAACGGCTTTTACTATTCAACAAACATTTAACAATTTCGACATTAGTTAACAACTGTTAACATTTACGCATATAAATAAATATAAAGATCCATTTTTAATTCACGTTAAAAATATCTATGTATGCAAAATCCCTCATCATTTATGTTCCATTAGTTTTTGACTGAAGAAAAGGTAATTAAAATTTGGACATTTTTTATAATCTTAACCATGCAAAACTAGGAGTTTTATATTAGCTGCAGTGAAATTCTGCATTTGAATTTCAAAAAAGATATTTATGCGTGTCTCACATACTCAGTTGAAAAATAGGTATTTATCATAAATACTAATAATTCTTTGGATATTTAATTAGATTTAGATTAATTTTTTTCAATATATATATATATATATATATATATATATATATATATATATATATATATATATATTCCATTTCTAATATTTTTCATGTATTGCTTAAATTTCATATAACTTAAATGAGTAAGTGAGGGAAGATTAACGTCGCGCGTGCGCATATTATTGAAATACTGAGGGCTTTTGGCGACGGACTTGTGGCCGGGGTAGCCAAGTGTATCGGATCATGGTTGGCATGTGACGAGTTCGAGCCCAGTGCCACTAAAGACCCACCATGTAGGGGTGATGCACGGTAAATCTGTAGAGAGCTAAAACGTCCCTAGTTAGGGAAGTATGGTAGTTAGGAGAGGGGGTCCAGCTCAGGTGTCGCCCTCGTCACTTGACCATGCTTCAAAATTACGAGGTCCATCAACAAAAGCCCTCGTATAGTTGAGCAGTGCAACGTTAATATTCACGCACTCACTCACTTGGCGACGGACCTCGTAATTTTAAACCATGGTCAAGTGACGAGGACGACGCTTGAGCATCGCTCCCCAACACGGCGGATCTTCAGTGGTACTGTGGTCGAACTCATGACACGCCAGCTACGAGTCCATTACCTTTAGCATTAGGCTACTGCTGCCTCACAATGTGGTTGAAAACTGCATGTTATGAGTAAAAATATGCTGAAACATTTGATGAACTTATAATAGATTTTTACATAGAAGCTAGATGTGTGAGATGCTAAAACGACAATATGTAAAATTTATGAGAATATGGATGACAGTTTTTAAATTGTTCAATAAAAATTTCAGTTCGAAATTTATTCATTTTTTTCGCATTTAATATTAAATAGTCGTCGTAACGAATTAATAGTTTAACGCATTCATAAAATTATAAAAAATAAAGGAGTAAATGTGACATTGTTGGGAATAATAAGTTTTTATAGTTTTGTATACAGACTTCTTTGCAGGATATTAGACTATTAAAAGGTTGATGTAGAAGTTAGAAAACTAACATTTAAAATTTATGGAAAACAATATATTCAATTCCATGATCTTGACGAGCAGAAGATGGCATTTTTACTTAGTACGGCGGAGTAAACATATAGTAGGAGCTTCTGGAGTAAACAATCATGCCTCTACAGT